>OX328123.1:32040372-32047872 GCA_946811695.1 Gonocerus acuteangulatus
TTGTTTATGAAAAAAAATTACTATGTTGTACTCTATCTGTACTGTTTTATAGGCTTACACGTTATTGTTGAAAGTGAAAAATAAATAAATTAGGAAAAGAAACTAAGAAGGAAACTAATAACTGTAGCAAAGATAAAACAATGAAATAAAAAATAAAAATTACAAAATGAATTATTAAGAACAAAAAGAAAAAAATATATGAATTTAAAAAATAAACTATAACAAACGATAACAATAAAATAAAAATTATAAATTTCAATTAGTGACTAAAGTAAACAGTTTATATTTTGGTGTATAAGAGAGTTTTTAAAAAGGAATGAGTAGTAAGTGGTTACTGGTGCGTGGCTATACTTTTTATGTTCACTTTTAATAATGTATCTAGTAAAATCGTGTGTTACGTCGGGATTTACTTCATCCCTGTTATATGCTCTTTATTGATTTCATGGACTCACTAAATTGTTGACAACTCACAATAAATGTCCGTTTAAATAACCAATCCGAATTTTTGAACTGGATCCTGGAGATCTCCTCTGTCCAACATTATCCGCCGTCTCTGCGGTCTCCCCTGTGCTTGTGCTCAATTTGCGCCCGGCGTAAAGGAAGAAAACCAGCCTGTACTCCGCGCTCTTTGAGAGCCACACCCGCAAAATTATAGACACTTTGTTAAATAATATGAAACGAGTGTAAGAATGATAATGCTTTAATACTAATTATATATCTCCCTAGTATTGTAGCAGGTTTAAATTCCTATGTGATGGATTTAATCAAAACATTTTTAGTGCAACATGGTAGTTAGAATGCGTGGAAGCTTGATAAATAGCCCAGGCATTGTATCAAATTGGCTTAAGCCAAATAATTGGAGTCCTGAAGGCTCTTACATACTGCTGAACCAATCTAGGCTGTCAATCCCGCAGAATCAATGAAAAGGTCAGAATAGAGACTCCCAAATTATAATATAGTCTGAAATAGCATTAACATCCTGGTATTTTTGGTATATCGATGAACTCATTTTACTGTTAAGCAAATTCAATGTCGAGAGTCAAGAAGCTGCTGAATAAGTTCATAGGAAGAGGCAGGGGGTGAAATATCTATGAGAAAAAAGGGGTCTTTTTGCGAAGACCACATCCAGTTACTTTTAAAGTAGCAGTAGTGATTTCATCAGTGATTCAGCGCATAACTCCTTTGCCTTCCTATTGGAGGATTCCGATGACCAATTTCATTGGTTCTTGCTGGGAGTAAAGTAACCTTCAACAGTGAATTAGCTTATATTTATGAAAAGCTCTGCTTATATTGGTGAAAAAAAATATGAGTCTTTTACAATTAGTTCGCGATGTTCCTGACAAAGAAAAAGTGATTGGTTTCTTACTCGGAAAAATTAATAGAATCTTATTCATTTTAGCGAGTTGGATAGACTAGAGTCGCTACAATTAATATAATTCTATTAATTGCGAGTTGGATTGACTAGAGTTTTGATATCTTCTTGAGCAAGCGGAGCGTAGCGTAGCGAGCGGAAACGCATAGCATGTAATGCTCAATAATGGTAAAATATCCAAAAACGAGAGAGAGAGAGAGAGAGAGAGAGAGAAAAGGAATAAAATATGTTTGTTTACAAATATCGTTGTTTGTTATCCTTCATAACCTGCAAAACAGTCAACTTTAAAGCTTAATAACTTTTTCCATAATTGAGAGAATTGATTTTGATCATATTAACCTTTTTATTAACAAATATTGCTTGCCATTATCTAATATGGATTATAAATGGAGATAACGAGTCAAATAGTAGTAGATAACCAGCAAAGAACCTATTAGCTAATCAGTAAGCTTATCAGCGAGTACGAGTAACTGTTATAAATCACTACTGCTACTTCAAAAGTAACTGGATGTGGTCTTCGCAAAAAGACCCGAAAAACGATTATCGACAGTAAAATGCCAATGAATCGGACACGAGGATACCCGAATCTTCCCGACTACACACGAATGTAGCTGATTTCTTCTCTGGATGGCTCTTCTGTACTCTCTGCTTACAAACCAGCCTAGAGTGTAAAACCTACAGAATTTATAACCGAACCGAGGACCGTGAGAACATTTCACTAGGGAAAGCAGGAGTATGATTTAATAGCAGCCCATTATCTCATCCGAAGGCCGGTCTGATTGAGCAGCTGTCGCTCATGAATACATATCCACAAGCTAGGCCTGCTCAATCACTCGTCCAATCAAAGGCACGGCCTTGGCAGCTCTCCGATCATCCCTGAACTGCAATACTCGGTTCAGTGCAGCTAGTCTTCTTCTCTCGGATCGGTGCGTATATTCCAGAATCAATACCGAAAGTTGGGTTTAAGGATGTCCCGGCCACGAGGAGCTTCTTTTGAAACGTTCATTTTAGATTATTGCATCAGGCAACATTTAGTGAGAAGTATAAATGAGAAATTTCGGCTAATAACCCATAAGGCCATCGCCGCTAACAAGCGGAATCAGCTCACGTATACTCAAGGGAAAAATGAAATACAAAAGGTTTTACATCGGGAGCAAAGTTTAGAAGTAATTTGACGAGGCGGATCGAATGAATCCACTATCCAAACAGTAACTAATACTACTTCCGAGACAACTATAATTGTGATGTTCTGCACCCAAAACAACCCTTTACGTTATCCTGCGCCTACACAAAGCAATTCAGCCACCAAGCACCTAGTAGGCCTGTTTTACAGGAAGTAAAACAGTAAATCCGTATCGTTAAAATCTGTAGCGCTGAGAGCACACTCTATTGAGGATCTAAGATGCGCAGCGTCCATTCTACCGCCACACAGTGGTGCCTAACGAACGATTTTGCGGGGTAAAACATTGCATAATTAAATCTTTCTGATTTCGGTATCATTTTAAAGGTATTTCTTGCGTTTAGTCGAATTTTCATAATGTTATAAATATATTATAATTTATATTAAGAAAGACTTGTGGATAGCAAGCATTCAATTTAAAAAAAAAAAAAAACATACAATATGGTACTTTTAACTGTCATCAACGTTATTCCTCTTTATTTTTAAAATTTACGTTTATAACGAAGAAACACAGTTTCCCGCCAGATATTAGTCGGATATTGTCGTTAATCTCGTAAGTATCACTACACGCTAGATTAACTATCTACAGGAAGTAATACTAGAAAATTCGTAATTTTTTAAATGTATATTATACCATTATAGCTAATGATTACTATTATAATTATTATTTGGAAAAGCGCTAAACTAAATCAGTTTTAGCGATTTGTACGTTTTTTTGTGTGTTTTTGTAGGCTTTCAGATACCAAGTTGTCTTTTCGTCTGATGTGTTAACCTTTTAAATCCCAAGCCTATTTCTACTGTTTTTTTTTTTTTTTTTTTTTTTTGTTTTTTTTTTTACATTTTTCGTTATTTGTTCCTCTTAGGCACTTAGAAGAATTTAAAAAAAAAAAAAAAAAAATCACTTATCATAGTTTAGGAGAAAAGAAATGTTGCGTTTACGCAACTTTAGGAAAAGCTAGGCATATCAGAAAATACCATGATTTTATTATAATATCGTTATTTATTTACTTTTTATATTACTCTAAACAATATTTCATATAACTTTGGCTTGAGTTGAAAACATAGTTACAATTTAAAAAATATAAATTGAGGTAAAAAAAATATTTTTATGAAAATGTTAGCATTGCACCATCGAAATCCTGCCTTCCCTCTTCCAAGATATGGTGAAAGAAACCATCTGATCGTCAAGTAAGATAATAAACAAGAAAGAAGATGACGCCAATGCTAATCACAAACAATATTTCCTCCAATGTCTCCAGGCTTCTTTCTCCAGCGGTGCTTCTTCCATGGCCGTTGTATTTCGTCCATCTCCCAATGGGCTTCATCAGACGTCGTTGTGTTATCTTGAGGTGTGCACGAGCTCCTGCCTAAAGGAGAATAATATTTATGTGCTGTAAAGGTCAGGTGACTTTACTTGTGCAATGGTCACAAAATTTTTTTACTCGATTTTTTTTAATTGTAATTATGTTTTCAACTCAAGCCAAAGTTATATAAAATATATTATAGAGTAATATACAATTTAAAAAGTAAATAAATAACGATATTATAATAAAATCATGGTATTTTCTGATTTGCCTAGCTTTTCCCAAAGTGTACACGCAACTTTATATTCGCGGGGCCAGAGAATTGCCATAAAAATTTATGATCGCAATTACTTTTTTTGGTTACATTTCTTATATGTTTAAATAATGATAAGAGCAAAAACAAAATTTTTGTTTAACTAATGCATAGGTATTTTGGGCCAATTTCTAACACACTTCACAATGCAATATTTTTAGCAATATTAAAAAAATAAAAGAAATTAGTAAAACATTTTATTTGGGCTTAAGAATTTTTTTCCTTTTCTTTAAGGAGTTGTCTTCTTAGAAAAAACTATTCAAACTAAATTAAAATATTTATTTGCACGAGAAAAAAAATCGTGAAAATGTTGTTGCGTTTACGCAACTTTGGGACGAAATGGGTTAAATCGCTCTCGAAGATGCTATGCTTCGCATGTACATATGTCCTCGGTCCACTTAATCCCTATTCATCTGAGCATGTTTCACTGTGTATCTAAACTATTTGGGAAGCTTAAGCTTATAGCTTATGTATCTTTGATGTGGGGTGGAAACATTTTCAAATTAGAACATTTTCTGTATTGTACCATCTTCATTGCCGTGTCTTAGGGCGATATCCTATCAGCCAAACTTTTTACCTTCCTGATTTTTAATCAAGCCTTATATTAAAATGAGTAAAGAAATTAAATATATTTTACTAGTATAAATAACATTCTAGTATAGGTATATATTTTAAACATAAATAATTATACTGCGAAAAAAACGTAGGAATTGGAAAGTAGGCATGTGAAGACTGTAGGAAATTACCTCGATGTTGGCCAACCTGCGGGAGGGAGTGAAGTTACTGGCAACCCTGATTTCTTGCTGTACGACAGTTAGCAAGAGGGAGCGGCAGATACCGTTCCTGCCAAGTAGTGAGCTTGCGTCAAGGTTAGCTGGATCTCCAAGTTCTGCGCAGGACGAGTCTATATGCGCAGCGGGGCTTAGCAAGTATTGTTTTTCAGTCCGCACTATTATTTACATCGTTATGAGTTACGATCCATAGGGACTCCTATCTTATCTGAAACTATTTCTCACCTTTTGGCCAAAGGTATGATTTAGTTTATTTTTAGAAAAAGACGGTTAGAGAGTCTATGCAGTCAAAGGCAACTATTCTAACCAGATTTTGGGGTGAGTAGATGATCCGGATTTAGTTCGTTGGTTCTAGAAGGCAGTAGAGGAGGCATTCGTAGATTTATATATAAAAATGTATTGTGAGGAAACTAAATACTTGGTGGCCGAGCAACAAGCTAAGCCAACTCTCTTGAAAATGTGAGCCATTTAAGTACCATGGTTTTCTTGTTAGTTTTAAAAACGGCATGTCCAAGAAAATTCACGTCAGAAAATTGGTTTTTTCTGGATTTCGGATGCAAATTAGAGGGGGCATCTTGACAAGGCGTTGGTTTATCAAACTCTCATTAGGCTTGTCCTCTGATATATTTCAGAAACATGGTCGATCTTGCAAACTGTGATATCTGCTTGAAGCTGGCAGTAGACTTAATTCTGCATCTAAAAGCTACGAGGGGCTGGCAGTAGAAGCCTTATGTGGACTATTTTCATAACTTTCATATGAAAAGCGAATAGGCCATTCTACACTTTAGCGCGGGGAAGGTTTGACGAAATCTCCATCGTAAAGACCTAAAGTACAAGAACAACAGGGGGAAGAGGGTGCTGACGGAGGACGATACCCTGCGTCTATTAAACGAAACCAACAAAACCAAACCTTTCAACAATAAGCTTCGGGTGGTCGCCTGCTGGAGCTTTTGGTGGTGAGGGGACATTTTCATCCTGCACCTAATAGAGATTCGAGGATGAATGCATAGAATTTATTCTGTTTTTATAACGCAACGGATACAATTTTTGGCAAATACTATAAGCCCCACGACTTGATGGATGCTTACTCTTCGACAAGCTACGAGAGGCTTTGCGAGTACGTCTCTCAATTCCTGGACTATTGGATATCCTTCTAGATAAATGCAGATGGCGCAGGATCGTGACTGGCAGTTTTTCTTATCCTTTAATCAAAAAATTATATTAAATGACCCATTATTGACGCTCTTCTTGGACAATACAGACTTTTTTATGTTCCCTTTTTTTTAATTTATTTTTGTAATATGTAAGTGTTTATTTTATGAGATAAACTAAGGTGTAAAAAGAAAACGAGCCAAAAGTGATTTTAATAGCGGAGGCGAGGACAATGGAAGAACGGAGATTGGATCGACAAAGTGACATTAGCGCGGGAGAGGTTAGGAGAAGAGGCGGTAAATGAGCTTGCGCATGCTCTGTAGATCCATCACTTTCTCAGGAGTGGGAGAATCATAGCTGGTCAATTTTATTTGCAATTTCTATTGTATTAAGGATATTTTCCTCGCAACAGCAGTAGAGCATGAAGTACGCAGGAACTTCTTCTGTTTATATGTTATTTATTCAGGCAAAAGGTGCATGTTTTGAAACATTATCTTTCAGTACATAGAAAGCTTTAGTCCTAAGCGAGCGATTAGTTAGGAAATGTACAGGAAGAGTTACGTTTAGTTTGTTTGGTCGCATTGTTTTCAACCGAAGATGTCCTGGAGAAAGTATTTTTTAACAAAAGGTAAGAGACTGAGTAAGTAGATACAATGATGTAGATAGCAGATTACCTAGTTTTGTAATGAAGAGAAAAATCAAATTCTTCTCATGTGAAAAGCCCGTCACACAGGTACTGAGTAAATATACCTCCGCGCGTTAGTTATTCGCATTGTTGAGGAATGCACTTGAACTAATTACACAACATATATACACAAAACGTCAGACTCGCAGGAACTGCGTCATCTTAGCGCGGCTCCGTTCATGTCCCTAGTGCCATTAGTAAAGGAATAGAAGCAGTTATTGGAAGGATTTGATATTTCGTGATAAATATAAAAAAGTCCGACTCGCAGGAACTGCGTCATCTTAGCGCGGTTTCGTACATCTCGAAGAAATGGAATAAATTAGCATCACAAATCACAGGAAACTGACAGTAGCCAACTTACACAGAAGTGGATAATTCTTAATCTGTATAAGTCAATACAATTATGTACTGAAAACGTACTTACTCTTTGACTATGGCTGAGGAGGCTCTATTATAAACAACCAAAAATTCGTTGTCATTTTAAGTATCTTGTTTTACTAGCAAATTCGTCTTACTGTTATAATCAACTGTAAATATGTGCTTCATGGCGAATAAAATTCCATTCTGTCGTGGGTTAAATCTTTCTATAAAATAAGAAATAACGATAACTTCAGTTGGAGGCTATGAGGAAGGTTATATAGACAGCAGAATTCAAAACAAACTACGTCATCATGATTAGCCACAGCCATCTTATTTACCACAG
>OX328123.1:32050372-32052872 GCA_946811695.1 Gonocerus acuteangulatus
ATAATATGCCTAATAAAGCCAATCTAGTGAATACAGAAGGATCAAGAACAAGTTCTCAAAATTGAGTAGATACCACTGCCTAATGAAGCCTATATAGAAGAATATGCCTAATAAAGTCAATCTAGTGAATACAGAAGGATCAAGAACAAGTTCTCAAAATTGAGTAGATACCACTCCTAATAAAGCCTATATAGAATAATATGCCTAATAAAGTCAATCTAGTGAATACAGAAGGATCAAGAACAAGTTCTCAAAATTGAGTAGATACCACTCCTAATAAAGCCTATATAGAATAATATGCCAAATAAAGCCAATCTAGTGGATACAGAAGGATCAAGAACAAGTTCTCAAAATTGAGTAGATACCACTCCTAATAAAGCCTATATAGAATAATATGCCTAATAAAGTCAATCTAGTGAATACAGAAGGATCAAGAACAAGTTCTCAAAATTGAGTAGATACCACTCCTAATAAAGCCTATATAGAATAATATGCCTAATAAAGTCAATCTAGTGAATACAGAAGGATCAAGAACAAGTTCTCAAAATTGAGTAGATACCACTCCTAATGAAGCCTATATAGAATAATATGCCTAATAAAGCCAATCTAGTGGATACAGAAGGATCAAGAACAAGTTCTCAAAATTGAGTAGATACCACTGCCTAATGAAGCCTATATAGAAGAATATGCCTAATAAAGTCAATAGAGTAAATACAAATTGAACAAGAGCAAGTCTTGAGGAAATCTTTTTTTCTTCTATTTAAATACTTTTATCAATATTTAGTCAATAAACCTGTGTTTTTTAATCGCTAATTTATGAATCGGTTCATAACTAAACAGTCGTTATAATTGGTTAGTATATATCCAGTGTTTAAAAATATTGATTGCTTATTGATGAATCGGTTTACAACCAAATAGTCTTTATGAATATTTAATAAATATCTAATACGGAATCACCTGCAACTTTTGATCGCTAATTTATGGATTGTCTCATAACTAAATAGTCGTTAATAATAGTCGTACAAAGAAAACTGTTGATTGCTAATTTATGTATATGTTGACAACTAATTAATCTTTATCAATATTTACAATATAATTTATGTTATGTTATGTCTGAATCTAGGTCAGTTTAAGAAATTTTAGTGAACGAAATCTTAAAGTTGCTCTACCTACTCTTGCAATGCTTTGAATTTGTGTCGGCAGATACCTGGGTTATATTACCCTACAAGGGTTACTTCTCTTGAGGATTAACTCCTAGCAGGTAAATTTCTAGTAAACCCTCTGTTTGTTTGGGACTGAACCGACTGTCTATTCGTTCATAGTATCTAACCGTTGTAAAGTTTATTTTCAACATTTAGGAATTAATATACATATGTAGACTAAATCATAGCAATTGTCTACCTTCGCTGTCGGTGATCTTAACAATGTAGACTCGCTAATGTTACCTGACCTTAGATAAATCGTAATTACAATTTGCTGCGACAACACGACATTTTATCAGAATTCCCTGTCTAATAAAGCCTATGAAGAATAATATGTCTAATAAAGCCTATCTAGTTGATAAAGAAGGACTAAGAACAAGTCTTCAAGATGAAGTAGTATCTCCTGCCTTATAAAGCCTATATAGAATAATACGGCTAATAAAGCCGTATAAAGAATCATATAATTACTCAACAATAGATTCTAATTTAAAAACAGCTATTTTCGATATCTACCTGTTCTAAAACGTTAAATCATTTATTAGGCACTTCGGATTACGTCATTGGGTCGACGTCAGAAGCGTGTTTCCTATCTGTGAAGTGAAGCAGGAAACAAGCTAAAAACAGCAACCAATTAAAATGTGAGGTAAATAGAGGAAAAACGAAGTTCGTGGTGGTAGACAATCTTACAAGGCATTTCGCTCAGAAATACCCGAAATATTGTTTCTAATTTTACGTATCCTATTTTATTGCCAAATAGATTTATATTCTATAATCAATAAAAAAAAAAACAAAAAAAAAAACTACTAGCAATAAAGAACTAAGGGTAATACATGAAAATAGGGAATACCAAGAACAATTCTAAAATACGAAATCAAAACCAGTACTGTAGTCTAGATATTCATACGGCATCTTCGAATTCTAACAAACAAAATAATGCTTTTAATTATACATATCCTGTTTAATGAAAAATACATTAGACTACTATAAGCAAGTACAAAAATAACGAGCAGTGAAAAAAAAAACTTCGGGAAACACATAAATAGATCCGTTTAAATAAAGGAAACTAACTAAGTTTTAAGCACTTATTTCTCCTAATGTGACGACCCCATCAAACATTTCTGTAAAACATTTTTTGTAGAGAATTTAGTAAGCTTTCGAACTGTTACATTTCAATTTCCACGATCTCCTAACCCTTTTCGAGATATTAAGGAAAAAATACGAAGGGGGCCTAATAGATATTCATAAGGGATCTGAGAACCCCAAGATACCGCAAAAATAAAATATTCTAATTATACGTA